>JAVTVY010041918.1:0-19334 GCA_036873755.1 Hanleya hanleyi | reverse complement strand
ATTGGAGCCATTGGGTTTCTCGCGACATCATTCGCCACTCACATCGAGCACGCAGTGATGTTAGGCATTGGTGCAGGTAGGTCTGAATACTGGATCACATATTCAATCCTGTCTTAATTTAAAATATTTTCAATTACATGAAAAGGGTGTAGGATGGAAGTAAGTATAGTGGAGTAAGGGTTTCTGAAGACAATATGATTAAGACTATCCGGGTGCAAATAGAGAGGATAAATGACGAGCAATGAGGATAAGAAATGAGAGGACCCGGAGAAATTGGCTCGACCTATGTTTTATTTAAGAAATAATGTTTTCATAGGCGTGCTCAATGGTTATTTTACGCACTGTTAGTTCGGGAAAGTTTATATTTTAGGACGAGAGCGAAGCCCGCGCTCTAAAATTTATTAACTTTCCCAAACTAACTTTGCGTAAAATAACCATTAAGCACGCCTATGAAAACATTATTTCTATTCTATTGCACTACTCAAATTGATTATCATCAATAGTTATAATGAAATGTTGAAATAATATGATAAACTCTTACATCCTTTACCCCTTTGTTGAAAAATCTTTCAAATGGGGAGTGATACTGTCAGCTGTGTTATAATTACGTGAATATATGTCTTTTTGCGTCACTTTGTCAAAAAAATAAAAATACGATGGAAACAACAGTTTAACTTGAGAAAGAAATTTCATCTTGTAATTCATATGTTTGTTTTATTCGATTGTTACTTGTATGAAAGCAGATGTCCCTTTCCTCATCAGACGTGTGAAATGGAATCTCCCAATGAACACCTGCATTTGACTTGTGTTGATTTCACATAAGCGTGCTAGTCAAGGTGTATTCGGAACCATTTCTTCATTGCTGATGTAAAAGGTTCAAATCCGTAAGGTTCTTCAATAATGAACCACTCTCTATACAGACCCTGACAAATATGTTTGAGTTATCTCGTGGATATTTCGATAGTTGAGGGTACATCATTGTTACATTATTATTTAAATTTAATTTAAAGATCGGCTTTCCGACATATTGCGTCCACTGGTTTTAATTGTCATGCCATAGCAAATGTCTGACTGTAGAATGAAATGCAGTAGCTATTTAACATACATACCATAAACATTTGTCCTTTTCTATCTTTTGCTACAGGTGTTTCTTCTCAAATAGGAACAGCTGTGAGTGCTTCGGTTGCGGGGAAGTATTTCAAAAAACGCCTAGGTTTGGCAAATGGCATTATAATGGCGGGTTCCAGCGTTGGAACTCTTCTTCTGCCACCAATAATTCGGTTCTTAATTGATGAGTACACTTTCCGAGGAACGTTGTTGATTGTAAGTGCATTTCTGCTGAACACCTTCGTATGTGCAGCACTGATACGACCAGTTCCCGATCCGTCCACAGCGCATTCCACTAAAATTATACAGAACAGAGTGAAGGCCAACGGAGGAGAATACTTCGCAGGCGGGCCAGTTGCAAATGCACATTCTAGGAAGACGAACCTATTCGAAATTGAACCAATCGAAAATGATATCACATGTAGTGCACACAAGCCCCGACTTTTGACACAAACAGGAGGCATAAGCGATCTAGATGAGACATGTTTGGATGTAAATCGCAAGTATGGGGACTATATCAATGTTGGTTATGAAAAGACCGAAAATATTGACGGGAAAGCGGAATCTGCAGTAGCAGGACCAAGTGAACCAACGATTAAACCAGATCCTCTTGACCCTGGACGCCAAGGGATGTCGACTAGTAAACAAAAGGGTATCTCTTTACAGAATGAAGATGAACAATCAAGTAAAACTAAGCTTACGCTTTTTCAGTCATTTTCCCAAACATTGCGAGATTTTTTCATAACCGAAGCAATAGGACAATGTAGAAAAGTCTCCTTTCACGAGATATTTGGCCTGGCTTTGTTCAAAGATCCAGCTTTTGTCCTATTTCTAATTTATTCATTTTCCGCCGCATTATCGTTGGAATGCCTTATTCATTTTTATCCCGCCATCCTCAAAGACGCCGGAATTCCAGATACTCAGGCGGCTTTCCTGTTGTCCATAATCGGTGCCAGTGACCTCGGTAGTCGTGTGTTCATTGGCTGGTTTGGAGATTTGGGACTGATTGAGCGATACAAATTTGTTATGGTATCACACTTCATCCTAGGACTGGTGGTTTTCCTTTCGTTTCTGGCTGCAGAATTTTGGTCACATGTCATCTTCAGTGTCATTGTCGGATGTCCGGTTGGGATCAACTACAGTAGCAGAGCCGTTTTAACGATTGAATTTTTCGGACGGGAAGCCCTTCCTAAGGCCATGGGAATGGGTCTCTGTACTAGTGGCTTCGGAATGATACTAGGAAGCCCGCTCGTAGGTGAGTACTCATTTGATACCGATATCTCTTGCAGTGTTTCTTCTCTTCATACACTAACTCTGCCCACACGATTTTTTTATTGCAAAGGTTTATACATTGAATGTTCTGGGATAGAAATTTTCATATGATAGTATTTGAAGACACATCGACATCAGAACACAGCCTATTCAATATAAGTTTTGGCATCACCAGCTCATAAATGATGCAGACTGGACGAGACAGAGGAGATATTCCGTTGACTTGACCAACGTCGCATTGACCAAGGCCAAATTATCTTACATTTATGGATGGATATAATAAAACGGCGTGTAGACAGAACAATTATCGTTTACTTTTACTACAAACTGCACGGATTTCATTTATTTACGATAGTTGGTGATGGGGTGTGATTCGTCGGGTTATTGGTGTAAAATTAAGCAATATGCCAAATGATAATTATCGTTTACTGCAAACTGCGCGGATTTCATTTATTTACGATAGTTGGTCATGAGGTGTGATTCGTCCGGTTATTAGTGTAAAATTAAGCAATATGCCAAATGATAATTACCGTTTACTGCAAACTGCGCGGATTTCATTTATTTACGATAGTTGGTCATGAGGTGTGATTCGTCGGGTTATTAGTGTAAAATTAAGCAAGGTGCCAAATGATCATGATCAGGTTTAGGAGGGAGGGAGCGGCGTCATCAGCGAGAGTGACATCAGTACAGGAAGTGACATCACCGAAAGCGAAATCATCATCGGAAGTGTCATAATCACTGGACGTGACGTAACACAAGAGCATGCACAGGTTCAGGATCAGCGAGAGATCAGGGAAGCAAGATCAGGAGTGAAGCTGTAAAACAGGTTCGACAATCATAATCGGTGATCAGGGAACAAAGGGTTAATGGATAACCGAAGGGTAACAAAATGAGTAAAGGATAAGAGACTATGGTAAAAATTAGTAACGGGTAAACAAAATGAGTAACGGATACACAAAATGAGTACAGGATAAACAAATAAACCAAAAAAATTATGAAACCGTTTCAGGTTCAAGGACTCGACATCATCACCAGAAGGAACGTAACACAACAGCACAAATATCACGATAGCAGGGATGCAAGATCGAAACAGAAGAGTTAAAGAAGGAAAAAAGAGTGAGTAGAGGGCAAAAAATGAATCGAACCTGTTTAGGTTCAAGGACTCGACCAATCAGAATCAGTTATGTGACCGTGTTTAATCATGTGATACTTTGGGTATAATCCGCATACATTGTTACAATAATAAACTTTCATTTAAAATGTACTCCATTGTTTCACTAATGTATAATTTTTGTTTAATGGGGGAGGATGTATTGGCGAGTGAGTTTATAATGGTGAATGAGTAATTAACTACTTTCTGTCATCGAATAATTCTGAAGATTTATATAAATGAACTTTCGTTCGGCAATTCTTCATGCTTTTGTCATGCATATTTTCCAAATCATCAGTGTCCGACACGTATTCATCAGCTTACAATGTGTTCAATCTGTCCATGTACGCATATACATCATCCATCATTCATAAGTGATACGGAAAACAAAATGGAAAAAACTGTAAAATCGTGGGATGGTGTAGTACATGTTTTATTTATCAAATAGTTACATGTTGACATTTCAACACAAAAATAACATACCTTTTGTTACAGAATATATACCTGTGCGACAGGGGACGAAGTGTAATACGAGTACTACTTTATAATACCTGCACTATGAAACCTCTTTTTAGAGGTACCTTCGTGTAGGATGAACGGTACACAAAGGTGTCTTTTATAGGTGCTATTAAATATGTTGTGTGGAATCTCACTGTTCTATAAGAAAATTATGTTATTTTTTGTGCTGAAATTCTATGTAACTATGTGATAAATAAAACATGTACTTTATTATACCACGATTTTAAAGTGTTTTCTCCATGTCATCTAGCATATCTCTCATAATACATGGATGATATGCATGTATATGGATAGCATATATGTACACTGGACGTGTACATGTACATGGATAGTTGAGAAAGAATATATCAGAGAAATTGTAAGCTTATGAATGTGTCAAACACTGATGATTTGAAAAATATGAATGAAAAAATATAAAGAATTGCTGAAAGATATCATAATTATAAGATACTTAACAATGCATATAATTATTTGCTACCAGAAACTTGTTAGTTACTCACTCAACAATATATATTCACTCACCAATATATCAACACCCACCAATATATCCTAACTCACTAATATATCCTAACTCCCCAATATATTATCACTCACCAATATATCCTCTCTCACCAATATCTCCTCACTCACCAATATCTCCTCACTCAACAATATATCATCACTCACCAATATCTCCTCACCAATATATCATCAGTCACCAATATATCCTCACTCACCAATATCTCCTCACTCACCAATATATCATCACTCACCAATATCTCCACTCACCAATATATCCTCACTCACCAATATCTCCTCACTCACCAATATATCCTCTCACCAATATCTCCTCACTCACCAATATATCATCACTCACCAATATATCCTCACTCTTTGAAAAATGCATACATTTATGAATAGATTTAATATAAATGAATTACGTATGAGAAAGTTTGTTATTGTATATATTTTGTAGAACTATTATATAATCAAATAATCAATCTGTTTTTCTCAATGTTTTTTAGAATATCCTTTTATGACTATCAATAGAGCTGCTTAATCCCCCCCCCCGAAGTTCACACTTTGACTAATACAAATATTTCGATATTGTAAAAATACGTGTACTTCCAATTTGATGACGTCATCTTGGCGTTGTTGAAATACCTTACTGATTGACTTTTGTTTAAGATACTCAAACAAGATCGTCTGACTACTGTAAATCTAAGCTACGCATGCGCGTTATGGTCTCTTACACTCAAAATAGAGTTATCTCGCCTTATACTTATCCTTACAACATCACCCATGTAAACACACGGCTCTATATTATACATCTGTATTGGAGTAGTGATTGGTATGAACTGGTTATGCTAAATTATTTTCTCTATGTGTTACACTTACATGATAGATAATGGGTATCGTATACGTCATACTGATTTGCGGAATGTTCTCACGGTAGTCGAACACCTAGATATGAAGTGGGAACTGTAAGGGAGTCTCTCTTTGATTAAACTACAAGGGTCCGTATAGTTCCTTGCATCAATGGACACGGATTGTACCCTAAGTATCACATAAAATACATTTGAGTACACTTCGCATTCGATATGGTGGCTTGCGAGTCGTATGTCGCCATTATTGCTGACCGATATCCGATACTTCACCGTATACTGTTCGGTCTTCATCCGGCGGAGAACAGACTCGAGAAATCTGAAAAATTGCAGGCTTTTCATGCTACTTCTGAAACATATTGTCTGAGCTTACAAAAGATTTTGAACAAGTAGGACAGCACTCGACTCGAAAATGGCGGGTTACGTTAGGGTTACGTCGGTAGAGCTTAGCTGATTGGCTGACGACATCGCGTGATGTTGATTTCGGGGATTTCTCTCATATAGTTGCCGAAAGTACGATGAAAATGGATACACACAATCCCAGGGCCAGTCTTACCGCGTATAGATGACCTGGATGGTTACAGGTTGCATCAAACATAGTCGACGATTCTTCAAAAATTATAGTTACATCACCACTTCTTTCTGATTGGTCGGGTTCTTGAACCTAAACTGGTGTTACTAACTTTGTTACCCTTTGCTCATTTTTTTTTTACTCTTTACATATGTTTTACCGTTACTCACTTTTTCATCGGTCACGAATTTTTGATGCACTTCTCTTATCCATTAACCCTTTGTTTATGATCATCCAATCTGATTTACAACTACGCTCCTGATCTTTCATCACTAGTGTTTCCCTGATCCGGATCGTATTCATGCTCTAGTGTTACGTCACGTCCGGTGATGATGTCACTTCTGGTGGCGATGTAACTGTCGTTGAAGACATCACTCCCTTCCTGAACCTGATTCCATTCATGATCATTTAGCGCAAACTCACCTAACATTACCTTATTGGGGGTTTGAATGACCCGTTAATATACCGCCAAAGGCAAAACATGACAGACAAAATTTATAATTGCAAGACAAGCTCCGAATTTCGCATACATGTACATATCACTAACTATGTTGTAGAGTACTGGTGCGGTACTTTTACCGGTGGAATCATCAATTTGATTCTAATCGCTGTTTTTCCTTTCATTTCTAGGCTGGTTGAGAGACATCACAGGGGGATACCGGATCCCTCTGAACATTATTGGTTCCCTTTGCCTGTTCAGTGGATTTATGCTCTTCGCTATTGGAGTAGTAAGACGAGTGCAGTCTCGGAAACGAGACAGTTACACCATGGGTCAAACATCCTAAGTTGTGGAAGGATCTCGCTGGGGGGGTTCCGTCTGTATCAGCTCCCAGTAGAAAGCTGAAAGAGTAGACTATATCACGTTCCAACGCATTGAACGGATCTTATTATGAGCTTTATACCACTGGACTACTCAGCACGAAAAGAAGATTGCAAACTCTTTATACTTCTAGTGTAGCAGCAACAGTCATAATATTTTTTATCAAAGGTCTTCTCGTCAATTTTCTCCAGTGTATGACACAGTTTCAGGTTCAGGGGTTTTCTTGAATTTCAGTTCTTGATTCATCTGTTCGAGGAAAACCAATCATATCTCCTTTATGACGAACGAAAAATACAGACAACCTAATTCCTAAAAGATTCTAAATGATAATCGAGTTATTAATATTAGACAGTTATCGGTAGAAAAACATTATCAAAATGTCCTTCAGACATAATCCACTCGTAATTATAATGAGATAACATTGAGATACCGCTGCGAAATACTATGCTGTTATTTTTTGACTGACTGCTCTCCGAAAACTGATTCAGTTCCACACTTTATTTAATATTCATATACATGTTTTCTGTAGAAACCATCCATGTTTGGTTCAAAATAATTTTATAGATTGTTTTTGCTGATATCTAAAAAGCAGACAGGGAAAACACGAAAGTGGATTCGGGTCGCCGGTATAATGTTCCCACGCGAAACTTAGATGTCTATAATAATTCTCGGTTCATATTTTAGGATTGCTAGGTCTACTGTCAGCTGCACAAACTGAAAACCAGCAACTCCGCGGATTCGTGTTATATGTAGATTGTCCTTAAATATGGTCCATAATAATCACCATTCCGGCAAAATAGCAGCATTTCACGTTAATACTTAATACTCTTTGCATCTTGACGACCTGTTGGCCCTTTCATAAAATCTGATCATGCCATATGCGGTTCACGTCCCATAATTATTGTCACATTTGTTCCATTTTGTGTTAAAAATATCAAGTATTGGATGAGATACGTCGAATAGAGTATGAATGTAATGAAATCATACAGGTCTTTTGGCAGATTGCACCTAAATATTTTCATAATCATACATGAGAAGGCATATACAGTTGTGAGAGTTCTCGTGACTGCACCGCACAGTTTGAGTAGTTCTTGACTAGTTGAGATATTCTCCCACAGAAGAGCACATAGTCTTACAAAATTGGTTCATTATCGTTTATGTTTGTTGTTATGATGTTTTGTCGCATTTGTGTACATTTTTTTATTTTTTGAAATACACTTCTCACGTCATATAATATCGATGGTATATTTAATAACAGGAATGCATTCAAAAAACACTGTCTTTACACCAACCTAAAACTATTTTTGTATGATATCTTGCCTTTTTTCACTTCCGAACCATCTTAGAAAACATGTTTCCTGTCTGAAAGTATGGAAGATTCCTTCTTTTTGAGTGAGTGAGTGAGTGAGTCAATGTTAACGTCGGTTTGATCAATATTTCAATCATATCGCGACAAACCATGGCACCACCCAGCCGAGTTGCGTTCCTGTTGCTTCCTTCTGTTTGGTTGAAAAATGTGGTTGAATTTGTTTTAACGTATGATTTCCTAAATCTCAATTTCAACCAATCTGTGAGTATATTCTCGATAAGTCGTTTGTAATCCAATTCAGTTTCATTCATCTGTATGTTAAACATGTTCTTTAATCAACATAACAATGTCCATTCGTGTGAAATACGTCTAGTTCATGTGTTCTCTATGTTATATCAGTTTCTGATCAAATAGTTTGGGTGCTTAACATTTTAATAATACCAGAAATATCGTATTGAATATATCAATCACTGGTCTTTTTTATTTATTTTTTCTCTGAAGAATATCAAATACAGAATGGATTGTTGTTATTCTGCATAACTATAGTCTGTCCCCGCATTACAAACTCGCTCAAAGCTTCCGAATTCCTTTTCTCTACCTTTCAGATACAGATCCTACTACATTTAAAAAAATCAATTTTACTTTACTAAATCTATATGTTCATTTTTGAAGAACTATGCAAAAATTTATCTGATAAATATTTTTCCATCGCAATTTAATAGAAATAATTTGGTAATGGATAGGAAAATGTCAAAAGTTATATCGTTGTACATTAAAAAGAATGAACACGGTGACCCCATTTTTGATTTTGTGAGATTTGTCAGAGCTATTTATGTGTAATCTGAAAATTTGAGAAAGAATCTATATGCAACTTTATCAAACCAAATCTAGTGTTATCGTTATTTTTCTCCATAAAGTGATATGTTGACCCTCCGATTTTTATTTCATTTTTCTGGTATGTATAACAATACTATTTCATATAAAAGATTCAATGGATTCTATGTTGGAAAGAGAGATGCCAGTCTCCATACTAGATGATAGGCTTCGCCTTCCCCGCAACGCATGCTCAACTTCACAGACTTACACCAGTTTGACAGTTTGGCCGATTAAGAGCCATGATTGTGAACCTGTGCGCACTACCTTTTACAATGTACTTGAATATTATATTTAATGGATTGAAATGTTCCAAAACACCTTTCCGGATTCTCTGTCAATAGAGCTATTGAAGAAAATGTAAGAGTTAGGATAATAACACCTAACAATGGCTTCCGGACATAGCATAGTTTGCCTGAGAAAAAACCCATCTAGTCTTCCATAACTAATTTAACAAGCACAGTGGTATTCATTGTCGCCGAGGCTACAGCTATGCCCTTCGCCATACTGTGGCATATAAAGAGCCCAGTTCAAGTATTACCGGCTGTTCCATCTGTTCTTAGATGGCCAATCGCAGCGGCTGTATTGTCTAGTCCTCTTACAGCCGACACACTTGGCTACTCGAACTGCGCGAACCTGCGCATTTTCCACGAAAAATGAAGGAAAAGCTGATGCGGACTATATCTGACAGGTTCAATGTTCAGTTTATTGGATCACCAGAAATTAGCTATAGCTTCCATCTTGAGAAAGAAAGATGTTCGCTTACGATATTTATTTTTTGAAATAGGCTTATGGATCAAGCAATTGATCGATAAAATATATTTTATGGGAAAGCTTATAGGAACACGCCGAAATCGTCGAATTTGTGGAGGAATTTGTTGAATGTGAAAAAATCTGTAAAAACAGAACAAAATGCACATTTCCAATCTTCAATGAGACGTACAAATACATGCATCGATGAAAAATAACGAAAACAAATGTTAGAGGGAAAAAGGAAAACATTAGGGTTCTACCGAAATTTAAATCAGATCGTTGGATTCACAGATCAGCGTGCTAACCTTGCACCACGAAACGAAGTTCGAGCACGTATTAGTCCGGTGGCTTAAAGCTGACATGACCTTATTTAATGCACGAATGGTAGCGAAAAAAAAATATTCACAGATTTTAGTTCCAGTTGAATAATACCCGGCGGAACTAATCCGAGTGCCGAGTTCACGTCGCTATTCTGCCAACTTCTCAGCCGAGTACATTTACCTTCACCGCATATATAAAGCTTGAATCGACTGCGGACCTTGCCAGTCTGAACTGACACTCCTACTGTGCACATCATATTCATGTTGTCGTTGTCTCCAGCCAAAATTCGAGCTCTGTGAGCATCATATCACATTCATTCGCAAACAGTATAAATATATCTGAAAAAATGGGTAATAAAATCTGAAGAATCTGACAACTATATATACACGATTTAGACATACCTTTCAGTATTTCTTCAACACAATGAAACCTGTTCGTCCCGTCACCAGTTTCTACAGCATTGTATTTCAATTTACCTCACTCGACGAAGAGGGCGCACGAGGCGACTGCTTTGGTAATTCTTGAGGCTCTACACGATGCACTCCACATGCGATCTCTTTTTTCGATACCCGGTATGACGATACTGCTACAGGCCAACCCATGTTGACCGTTTACTGTGCCAAGGGGACAACGCGAGACTTGCTGTTGCTGTTGGAGACTATTTGTGCAAACCGGAATGGCAAATTCCAAAATACGGAGTTACAAATTGAGAGCCCTTGTTGCGATTGTCAGCCCGTCCAGTATTTTGACCTATCCATCAGTTGTATAGAAAGGTGAATTCTTTTAGCATTCGTGGTTGGGAAATCTGGCGTATCTGACCTTCAACCTTTGGCCTTCAGTCACTATGACCACTTGAATAGGTCACTTCCAGTGACGTGAAAGTAGGACTTCGGAAATGGCCGCAGATCTCGGCGAATATCCGAAAAAAACAGACTTTACATCTAGTCAAATGGGTCTAGATAAACCATCTTAGGTCCACATGGGTTGTGCAGGGTCTCTTATTGAAGCGTTCGTCGAGGGTTCTTCGGGCCAGGTTACTGGGGGGTGGATGCAAAATGGTATTCTGGACAAACACAAAATTCGGAATAATGGATAAAATTCGGAATAATGGATATTACAGGACATGTCGCCAGCAATGGTCACTACACCATTTTTTACAAGGGTAGTGGGATAGCGCGGGCGATAGGTTGCGCTGAGTAGGGCATGATGAATCTAGCCTGACAAGTTACCACCCCCTGCATGTTATCGGAGTTACTGAATGATGGGGTTAGATACAAATGAGTGAGTCACTGAGTGAATCGTGCCCAGCACACGGCTCCAATGATGGAGAGTAAGATTCCTACACCCATACACCCAACTAAATCTAGCATCTAATGAATTATCGCCTTGACGCAATCGAATGAGAGAAAGAAGAATCAACAGCAACAGCAACGAGCATTTTGCGTTTACACAACAAGCATTTTGTGTATTACACATTTTATTTATCCCCTACGTCATCACATGGCAACAAAGCTGTGGGATTCGCGATGGGTGCGGTTACAATTCGCCTATGCTATTGTAAGTGTATCAAACGCATCCTCGACCATGTTCGCTCTTGTTCGTGTGAAATGATCATCCATTCGTTCTGCTCTATTCCTAAGCGTCTTCGGACAGTCCAGAGTAATGTAATGCCAACATATCCTGGAACTGCTGTTTTCATAATTTGACCGCGGTTTTCACCGCCTCTGTGGGTGGTAACCCTAAATCCGCTTCTAATGATGACGTCATTTCTATGTATGACATCACTTAGAATCTATATTGTATCAGCGGCACCCCCAGGTGAGGACACATCCGTAAAAGGATATCGTTTTGGGCGATGACATGACTTCCATCAAGGGTCAATGCCCAATCCTCAAAAAATGTGTCCATCTAGCCACAGAACTCAGTAGCTGCGAAAGTGATCTCTGACCTAGCGGATTTCTGGGAGTGGAAACGGGATCACGTTCGTGCATGCACACAATTAATTTGCGGCGGAACTTTTCTTCAATATGGCTGCACCCTGTGAGGTTGACAATACCGCCCCACGGCACCAACTACTATTATTCAACATAGAAATATTTTTGTATAAATTGAATGCACTGTCTTCTTATGATTACAATTAACTTCATTACACAATAAAATGCGACCGAATCGCTCGATTATCAAAGGCACTATTTCGTAGACGGCTCACTACGTGATTGCCGTACGCTCCTCATGGGAGGCTCTTTGTTCGTTCTATGTGAAAGGCTAAGTGCCGCCAATACAGAAATAGCCGAACGTGAAATTGAGCATGTGTGTGCGATGACGTTATGGCATTGCGATAGAGCGATAAGCCGTTACGATATAGCGTTAAGGCGTTCAGACTAGTGAAAAGCGTAACGTCGGGCATTGACACGCTTCACTACGTTTCGTTGATTGTCAATTCCATACGATATCACGTGATCATTTAGACCATTCAAAGCTTCTGAGCTACACTACTAGTGCGTTCGGATGGTAATACAGGTGTTTGCAGGGCATTACTGTGTTGGGTCTATAAAAGCAATCCTGACGTTCACCAGAAGCTACGATATGATGCCACACCAAAATCATATACATGGGTGAGGAGAAACTTATCCTTATCTATGCAATACATTCGTTGGGGCTATCATACAATGCAGCCCGTGGCTGTACAATGCATCATTCTAATGTAGTGCTAGTGCTTTATAAGTTATAAGGGATTCATGCTGCTGAAGATGAAGTGGCGGCGCCAAGGCGCATGCTATGGCCTATTAAAGAGGGTCAATGCCGATTAAAGAGATTCCGTTTTTTTACATGAGCTGAGAAATGGGAAGCTGTAACGGGCGCATTTTCTGAAAATTGGAACAGGGGTCCCGTCCTCGGATGTGAAATATGTAACCGAAAATAAGAACGGATTGCTAGAACTGGATAATATCTAATAAACAAATGATGATATAAACAAATGAACTGATTTATGGGATATGTTATGTTTGAAGTTGCGTATAATGATGTTCATGCTGGCAACGGACCAGATTGGTCGGAGAAAGAGACGTCGTTGTATTAAAGAACATTGCTATTGCTGTCTTGTTCCGAACGAACTGTCCTTTCACTCACGAATAAGAATGCAAGAAATGCTACCAAGATCATTGCTCATAAAAGAATTACATGGATACAATGTGGGGTATAGCATCAAATATCTTATGGAGGATATCCTTAGTTATGGGCAACCTGGTATCCGACTAACTGTGTAATTTTGACATGTCCGTAAGTATGTGTTTGACAAGGAATAACTTAGCAGGGTCGTTTACTGCTGCCAAATTCTGCTCATAACTGATAGCCGATACGAATGTATAAGCTATGCAGTGTGCATACTTGTGGAAATACAAGAAGGCTTTGAAGGAATCCGACTCTTTCTGAAACCAACTGCAATGGGGAATGTCTTACTAGTACAGTGATCGGTGTTATTGAGGAAATATCCATATACTTGTCATGCACGCGCTTGTATATTTTCAAGGAAAATTCTGCAAGGGACTTCGTCAGAAGAACTCTAGCTGTCTGCTTTAAAGAGTCAGCAACAGCGGTTGAGCCAAGGGGCTAGAAACCGCGCTTCCTGAATTTTTAACCGGGAGAGCTTGTCAGGAATAACGTTAGATTGTTACGAAAACTGCAATGGGGAATGTCTTACTAGTACAGTGACCGGTGTTATTGAGGAAATATCAATATACTTGTCATGCGCGCGCTTGTATATTTTCAAGGAAAATTCAGCAAGGGACTTCGTCAGAAGAACTCTAGCTGTCTGCTTTAAAGAGTCAGCAACAGCTGTTGAGCCAAGGGGCTAGAGACCGCGCTTCCTGAAATTTTAACCGGGAGAGCTTGTCAGGAATAACGTTAGATAGTTACGAAATATGTTTTGATATGAAATGTCGAAGGCAGGTAACTACTAACTGACGCACTAATTTCATCAGCAATGAAAGATTTCAACCACGGCCATATCACAAAGAAAGAGAATGTTATGGTGTACCAGTTTGTGGATTCAAATGTTCACGGCAAGGACGATGGGGAACAGCTTCGTGACCGTGATATGTAAGTGCGCAAGATGTACTGGCCATTCTTTGTCTATCCACGAGGATCCAAAAACATCCGCCAAACCCAAGGTATCAGCAGCGTTGGAAAACAATTTTCGGTTGTAAGAATACAACACTCGCTGTGGATAATCGCTATATAAATGACGCAGTGAAGGATATATATCCACCTTCACTGGATTTGAAGGAAACTACAGATAGCCCTACAGGCACATCTTATTTAGATCTCTATCTCTATAAACATGAAGCGGGCATTCTCTCTCGTCGACTTTATGACAAAAGAGATGATTACAATTTCGACATCGTAAACTATCCCTTTTTGGATAGTAATATTGCTAACCTTGCACCACGAAACGAAGTTCGAGCACGTATTAGTCCGGTGGCTTAAAGCTGACATGACCTTATTTAATGCACGAATGGTAGCGAAAAAAAAATATTCACAGATTTTAGTTCCAGTTGAATAATACCCGGCGGAACTAATCCGAGTGCCGAGTTCACGTCGCTATTCTGCCAACTTCTCAGCCGAGTACATTTACCTTCACCGCATATATAAAGCTTGAATCGACTGCGGACCTTGCCAGTCTGAACTGACACTCCTACTGTGCACATCATATTCATGTTGTCGTTGTCTCCAGCCAAAATTCGAGCTCTGTGAGCATCATATCACATTCATTCGCAAACAGTATAAATATATCTGAAAAAATGGGTAATAAAATCTGAAGAATCTGACAACTATATATACACGATTTAGACATACCTTTCAGTATTTCTTCAACACAATGAAACCTGTTCGTCCCGTCACCAGTTTCTACAGCATTGTATTTCAATTTACCTCACTCGACGAAGAGGGCGCACGAGGCGACTGCTTTGGTAATTCTTGAGGCTCTACACGATGCACTCCACATGCGATCTCTTTTTTCGATACCCGGTATGACGATACTGCTACAGGCCAACCCATGTTGACCGTTTACTGTGCCAAGGGGACAACGCGAGACTTGCTGTTGCTGTTGGAGACTATTTGTGCAAACCGGAATGGCAAATTCCAAAATACGGAGTTACAAATTGAGAGCCCTTGTTGCGATTGTCAGCCCGTCCAGTATTTTGACCTATCCATCAGTTGTATAGAAAGGTGAATTCTTTTAGCATTCGTGGTTGGGAAATCTGGCGTATCTGACCTTCAACCTTTGGCCTTCAGTCACTATGACCACTTGAATAGGTCACTTCCAGTGACGTGAAAGTAGGACTTCGGAAATGGCCGCAGATCTCGGCGAATATCCGAAAAAAACAGACTTTACATCTAGTCAAATGGGTCTAGATAAACCATCTTAGGTCCACATGGGTTGTGCAGGGTCTCTTATTGAAGCGTTCGTCGAGGGTTCTTCGGGCCAGGTTACTGGGGGGTGGATGCAAAATGGTATTCTGGACAAACACAAAATTCGGAATAATGGATAAAATTCGGAATAATGGATATTACAGGACATGTCGCCAGCAATGGTCACTACACCATTTTTTACAAGGGTAGTGGGATAGCGCGGGCGATAGGTTGCGCTGAGTAGGGCATGATGAATCTAGCCTGACAAGTTACCACCCCCTGCATGTTATCGGAGTTACTGAATGATGGGGTTAGATACAAATGAGTGAGTCACTGAGTGAATCGTGCCCAGCACACGGCTCCAATGATGGAGAGTAAGATTCCTACACCCATACACCCAACTAAATCTAGCATCTAATGAATTATCGCCTTGACGCAATCGAATGAGAGAAAGAAGAATCAACAGCAACAGCAACGAGCATTTTGCGTTTACACAACAAGCATTTTGTGTATTACACATTTTATTTATCCCCTACGTCATCACATGGCAACAAAGCTGTGGGATTCGCGATGGGTGCGGTTACAATTCGCCTATGCTATTGTAAGTGTATCAAACGCATCCTCGACCATGTTCGCTCTTGTTCGTGTGAAATGATCATCCATTCGTTCTGCTCTATTCCTAAGCGTCTTCGGACAGTCCAGAGTACTGTAATGCCAACATATCCTGGAACTGCTGTTTTCATAATTTGACCGCGGTTTTCACCGCCTCTGTGGGTGGTAACCCTAAATCCGCTTCTAATGATGACGTCATTTCTATGTATGACATCACTTACAATTGTATCAGCGGCACCCCCAGGTGAGGACACATCCGTAAAAGGATATCGTTTTGGGCGATGACATGACTTCCATCAAGGGTCAATGCCCAATCCTCAAAAAATGTGTCCGTCTAGCCACAGAACTCAGTAGCTGCGAAAGTGATCTCTGACCTAGCGGATTTCTGGGAGTGGAAACGGGATCACGTTCGTGCATGCACACAATTGATTTGCGGCGGAACTTTTCTTCAATACCGCCCCACGGCACCAACTACTATTATTCAACATAGAAATATTTTTGTATAAATTGAATGCATTGTCTTCTTATGATTACAATTAACTTCATTACACAATAAAATGCGACCGAATCGCTCGATTATCAAAGGCACTATTTCGTAGACGGTCCACTACGTGATTGCCATACGCTCCCCATGGGAGGCTCTTTGTTATTGAGCATGTGTGTGCGATGACGTTATGGCATTGCGATAGAGCGATAAGCCGTTACGATATAGCGTTAAGGCGTTCAGACTAGTGAAAAGCGTAACGTCGGGCATTGACACGCTTCACTACGTTTCGTTGATTGTCAATTCCATACGATATCACGTGATCATTTAGACCATTCAAAGCTCCTGAGCTACACCACTAGGGCGTTCGGATGGTAATACAGGTGTTTGCAGGGCATTACTGTGTTGGGTCTATAAAAGCAATCCTGACGTTCACCAGAAGCTACGATATGATGCCACACCAAAATCATATACATGGGTGAGGAGAAACTGACGCAGACACTGAAAGCGTACTGGCGGACACTGACAGTCCATTGACTGATACTGCGACCCCACCCACTGACAACTGAAAGCACGGCCGCTGATAAGCAAACTACCTTCCAGGGAATGAAACGCAACACTAATAGGGTAGTGGAAAACGATGCCGACGTGCTGACAAGAAGTCGTATGACCCCAAAGACAAATATATACGGACTGCATATTTATAAAACCATGACCCTGCGATTTTGTACCCCACCCAAACCTGAGTGAGGAAGACTACGAATCTACCTTATTTGATCAGATCGACAGTTACGTTACCCGAAATGCCGTCGACGAGCGTTCAATTCGAGATCCTGCACGACCAAAGTGGACCCAATATTGTGCATATAGGCCCATTTGCCTGGGTGTACGGTCCATTTTTCCGAATTTTTTAGATGTCCGGCTGTTTTTTTAAGCCTCTGTTTTGCATCCACCCGCCAGTCAGGTGATCAGAAATGACCGACAGTCAAAGGTCAAGGGTCATTTTCGCTTCATTCATCCACCACGATTTCCCAACAAAGAATGCTAAGAGATTTCGCATTTCTATACTACTGATGGATGAGTTAAAAATGGACGGGGTGACAATCAGAATCAATGTACCTTTCAGTTTATACCTCCGTCTTTAGGAATTTGCAATTGAGTGCGGGCAGGCCTGATTAGTAGACATAAAATATAACAATTCTTACTTTGGAACGAAATTTCCGAATTACAGTATTTTGAAGTCGGTATCAGAAAGCTGAATTCACAGCGCAATCGAATTGCACCATATCGAGCCTCAACTGATAATCATGAAATAGAATGAACAATTGCCCCTTCGTGTTTTTGGCGAGGGAGGTAAATTGACAAACAATGCCGGAGAAGTCTGTGACGGGATAAACAAGTGTCTTTCTTTTGGGCATGGAGCCTACTATAGACAAGTGATCCATGTTTCGAGGAAAACCAACCGGTATGTCTGAATTGTGTTTGAATAGTCATATCCCTAATTATATTGCCCAGGTTTTTCAAGATATCTTTATATTGTGTGAGAGTTATTGCGTTATAGCATATGATGCTCACAGTCCGAATATGTGCTGGTGACAACAACAACAGCATAAATATGATGTGGACTGTCCGAGAGTCTGTTCAGACTGGCAAGGTCCTCAGTCGATTCAGGCTTTATATATGCGGTGAAGGCAAATGTACTTGGCTGAGAAGTTGGCAGAATAGCGACGTGAACTCGGCACTCGGATTAGTTCCGCCGGGTATTATTCAACTGGAACTAAAATCTGTGAATATTTTTTTTTCGCTACCATTCGTGCATTAAATAAGGTCATGTCAGCTTTAAGGCCAGATTTTCACTTTATCGTGACAGAGTGGAATAAAGCACCAAATTTGGCACACGTGTCGCCAGAGGCACCGACATCAACATCAGAAGGGGTGCCCCCGATTTCGAGGCCCACGACGCAAGTTGTGGCCCATTAGGGGTCATTTTGGGCCAAAAAATGGCAAATTTTAGTTTCAACGATTTTCAAAACATCATATATTCGCTATCCTTTGGGGTAGGAATTTGAAAATTTTCACACTAATAGTGTTGGCCAAGGTCTAACGAGAAATGCAAAATAATCCAAGATGGCCGCCATAATGACGTTACAGCTGCGTCAGAACCGAAAAATTGTAAATTTTTGAAATATTTTTTTTAATTGTTTTCTTGGTGTTAAATATACGGTAAATATTAGAAAATAATCAAATATAACTGACTCGGATGGCACCCCCCCCCCCCGCTGACGGACTTTTGCCAAACTGGGTCAAGTTGGACCAGATCCTTATCTATGCAATACATTCGTTGGGGCTATCATACAATGCAGCCCGTGGCTGTACAATGCATCATTCTAATGTAGTGCTAGTGCTTTATAAGTTATAAGGGATTCATGCTGCTGAAGATGAAGTGGCGGCGCCAAGGCGCATGCTATGGCCTATTAAAGAGGGTCAATGCCGATTAAAGGGATTCCGTTTTTTACATGAGCTGAGAAATAGGCAGCTAAAACGCTCGCACCCGCTGGAAATTGGAGCAGGGGCTCGGCCTCGGATGTGAAATATGTAACCGAAAATAAGCACGGATTGCTTGAGCTGGGCAATATCTCATATTATCAGTATAAACAAATGAACTGGTTTATGGGATATGTTGTGCTTGAAGTTGCGGATAATAATGTGCATGCTTTGTAACGGGCCAGATTGGTCGGAGAAAGAGACATCGTTGTATTAAAGAACATTG
>JAVTVY010041917.1:0-18139 GCA_036873755.1 Hanleya hanleyi | reverse complement strand
TGTTGACGCTGATACATTCCCCAATTAGCCCGGCGCTATTGTTTATTGAGTGTATGGTACATTGAACTGCCCCAACTTGTCTCCTGATTCATTGTACGAGTTGTTTTCGGCTTAATTTTTCATGTATAGTTTCTGATTATAGATTCAGAGTTCAGGTCATACGTGAGACTTTTGCCATTCCTGAAAGTCTCCGATCGTGCGGCGTTGTGTGTGTACCCGTTTTTCTATGTATACAGCGTTACTGTCAGATTTCCCTATACCTGGAAGTATTGTCTTTGTATTGTCTTGCTCTGTGCGTATTTCGCGTTTGATTATCTATAGCTTTGTAGAGAACACGTTCTCATGCTATAGTATTGTTGACTATGGATCAGGAAGTCTCACCATGGATAACGGCTGTACTGATCTATATAAATTCGGCCTTTGTAATTAATTATTCAGATTTCACCAGACGAGGTTTCGGTCGAAACCATTAATGTCAATGGCAACACGCAAACCCACAGGGGGTAACAGTGACGTCACTTCTGGAAACCATCGGATTATTGTCCAAATAGGGTATCCAGACTGAAGTTGAGAAGATGAATTTTTCAAGATGACGTTATGTCCCGATATATGAGATTGTATTCACATCCAACAAGTCACATTTACGTTCCTTTTATGATTTTGAAATTGCAATCTCAGGCATCGAGAGAGCCGAGATCCTAAATTGATTTTTTTTTAAATTTATCAACACCTGGACGACAAGACGATCAGTGAGATGAAATTGCCTTATTTATTGGGAATCTGATTATTTATTTCGAAAGTTCCAAGCTGAATGCTCCTATTTCAAACCGGTAATGCGCCGACACAGTTAGCACACACCAGCTATATCAAGCCGAATTGAAGAATTGCTTGCCAAATTCAGTTAAGTGGCCTATGTCTCTGATTCAGTCCGGACCTGGCCAAATGTTGCTGTGATTTGAAAGCGAGAAGCTAATGCGCTTCGATGGGAGGATGAAAAGTAGGGGAGCAAAAACCGATAATGATCATGTATTTGTAGTTAGATTCGGAAATTCCTTGCCGTTCGGTATTAGTCGCCGAAAAGAGGGGAGAATAAACAGACCCATATAGTCCCTATTATAATAGATCAGAGACCGTTTGTACAGTGAGAACGTATTGGTTTTCATTTGTTGAACGATTGGGCTCTAGTAGACGACAAAGCTTTGATCAGACTTCCAATGGAAGAGCATGGAGACGGTCGTGCCGTAGCTCAGTGCGATCTATACAGTGATGAACAAGGATGAAGTGACTGGCGACAAAATTGTCCCTATCCTTCCTGGCGTTCTCCATCACCGTGGTGTCAGTGTGTTACGTTGCCCAGCAATGGTTCAATTAGCCCGTACAACTGGGACCTGGGTCGGCGTGGTCATTCTTTTCAGTGGTGAGTACGCAAATTGTCACATTCACTCTTTCTAGTATAAAACCCGGATGAGATGAATTGTTTTTCGGGTATGTTACTCTTGGTTGTGATCGTCTCATTTACTGTATGTAAAAGGATTGTATACATTAGATAACACAACAATGTCAATATTCTTGCTGTTCAAGAAGAAATACCCGTACTGTTTGACATCATCGATCTTAATATTCATCTGTATCGTATCTCACACTCACCATTCATCAAGATATGTCATCAAGTGTATTTACATGTTTGGCAGGGCGCAATTTCTAAGATTTGCAAATCAGTCATCAAACCCCCAAGCGCACTACATCTAAAGAAAGATGATTTAGCGTAGTCGGACAGAGCCTGGAATCCCGCATAGATTACATGCTGGCATCCTTTTGGAATTTTGGAATGAAAATTGAACATTGTGAGGCGTTTAGAGTGTTGGCGAATTTCTCATTATCAAAGGGCGTATTTCTTTTATATTACGCTGGGAAAATGAGTGTTATTCCCCGATTCAACAAGATAGATTATTCAGTACTGTATTTTACTGTTTCTGTCCGTCATTCCAGAGAAGCGATAATGTTCAAATGGGTATAGTTGTTTATCTAACGCAACTTTTCGTTGAAAATCGATGGCGAGCTTCTCGCGGCCTTTTTACGAGAAGCCAGTATTATATCCCCCGCGGATGTCCGTCTATTTTCAACAACAGTGAAACTTCCATTTTAGCTTTGCTTTTCCATGCAGTCCGTTACAAAGGCGTGCTTAAAACCCTTAACTCTATCGGCTTTCCTTAAATAATTCACTATCTCGTCGAAAACACCAAACAACGAAGAGAGCGGGTTTTGAAAAAGGGTTCATAAACGAGGTCTTCACGCGAGAACGTGATTTGAGAAACAGGACATGAAGCCTCGTTCGTACGATGCGCTAAACTTATTCGATTTAGATTTTAAGTGCGTCGAAAGACGCGAAATACTGTGTTCAACTAAACATGTATAATTATACTACAGTGTAGGCTAAATATTCAAACAAAATATACCACGCATCTGTAGTTGGCTATGACTTGGGGCGTAGAACGTGGCACCTGAAACAGAACGCATGTTGTTTCAACAACGCTGCATCTCACAGGTTCTAAACCGTTGCTTTTTTCCTGGAAATCTTTCAACTCTGTGGAAAAATAACGAGTTTGACGTTTCCCTTGTAATGTCTGGAAGGACTTCTATCCGATGCCGGACGACAAGTCATCCAAGGTTAATTTCGCTCGGAAAAGTCAGGAAATTGAAAAAAATTGACGAGGTACGTCCCCCGTTAATTGTATACATGCTTTGAGATTAATGGGGACTACGTTAACTGCACACTCGTCGTGGCAGTGAGGTCTATAATTGTCTGTGGACAAGTGTTCACCAATCGATGAACATCAGCTTTAGAGTACGTCGTCCGACAAGTAGACGGTCTTATCGCGTCTGTTTTCTCTGGCTTAAATAGGAATTAATGATACATGGTTGTTGGGTATATACCTTTTTAATCACGAAGGCTTTTCTAGTCTGGAGAGTTTGGTGTCGTCATAAACAAAGGTTCGAGAACATGTGGCAAACCTAATGCTCACATAATGATGTTCATTAGCACTGCAATAATAAAAGGTTTAAATTGCGGCATTTGATTTGACTGACAACATATACGTTATTTTGAATTTAAACTAACTTTCATGAAATGGTTTTATTCGTATTATTCCATATTGTAGCGAGAAAATAAACAAACGAACTCCAGATCTCTGCATTAGATACGTTTACAAAATTCATTGTACGGTGATCCATCTGAGCAACCAGAAACGGTTCGATCAAGCCATGATCAGGCGATGTAGAATCGGCCATACACGTTTATTAACTCACGAATATTTACCAAACAAAAGAGCCAGTCCCAAGGTGTATTTCATGCCATGAAGATCTTACGGTGAAACAAATATCCTTACCGACTGTATAGATTTTAAGATTGTAGGAGATGCTTTTTATCGAGCGACTACTTTGGAAGAGTTTTTTAGTCGGATGAGGGAGGACTGCATCTTAGATTATTTGAGAGAAATCGGTTTGTTGAAAGCCACCTAAGTATTTCTTCTATTTCATTGTTCATCGCGGAACAGATGAAAATGAATCAACGCGGTCTTTCTTTCGGGTTGGGGATATGTTACCCAACGACAACGAGAAAAATGGCTCTTAAATGTGATAAATTCGTTCTACCAGTCTTTTTCTTTGGTCTGTAGGCTGGCAGTCCGAGATTCCTATGAATCAATCCCATGACGGATAATTCTGACATATTGACTGGCTGTGGTCAGAGTTCTCTCCCCAGCAAAAGTGCAAATGGGAGCGACCACGGGGTCGCGAAACGCCCCAGTAAACACGTTTTATAAAAACCGTCCTACAGCACTTATCTCACATATATATTTGTTATCGAATACTTTTCCTTTATTTTCAGCCCAAACTTAACAATATCCGTTTCATTCTTCGTCTTTTACAGTGTTAACAACTTCGCTTTCATGTCATTTGCTTTGGAATGCGGTAGACGCTAAAAGCGATAAAACTTGTGAAGAATAAGACAGATCTTGTTGAATTTGGGCTGACAATGAAGCAGAAGTATTCATTAATAAATACATGTGAGTTAAATGTTGTGGAACGGCCGAATAATTTTAGAAAGTAATTTGTACTGAGATTACGTCGAGCGACACCGTGGTCGCTTTCATTTATTTTTGGATGGAGAGAACTCCAGTCAGACAGTCTGTCAGAATGCATCCGCCGTGTAGCTATAAGGGTCATAGGAAGCTCGGACTAACATACTGGTATTTGGTCTCCAAGTTAAATATTTTCAGTCGTACAGCGGGCCCTTAAAAATCTTCTCGATGAAATACCATCCTACATATCCAAGCAAGAGCCAGGTATAACGTATAGTATCTGACATCCGTCTCTATAGATATGTATATTTATTATATACTTGGGCATGAGATAGTGAAAATTATCAATCAAATAAAAGCGATATTTTCACGGAGTGATGATATCAAATATATCATCACTGTGATAAGGCTCGAAATTGGGGTCATATCATGAAAATGTCGCACCAAAGTTGAAGAGAAAACATGAAAAACAACTTAATTCAACGACAGGGAACTCTTGTCAGTGAGTATTCATTAAGAATCGGCAAAATCACAATGACAACTCCGCAGGCTCTCACCACCGTCGAAGCTCCACACAACAACAACCACGCACGACCGGTAAATGTAAATGTGGCTGTAACTTACCGTAACCATTCGATTTTGCTAAATCAAAATAGTGCTATTTGGGTAGACATGAACGAAATCAAGGGCGAATGCCGATTTTATTTGAAATGAGAATATTCTGTGCAAAGACAAACACCGTGTGGAACCAGGGAGGTCAACGAGAAAACAGTGCGCCAGTCCTGCCCGAGTGCAGACAGCGAGACAAGCCAGACCTTTACACAGGATCGACCGTGCTTTTCTGCCGAAGGGGGGGGGGGCGGGGCTGACGGGTCGGCATGAAAATCGTTTATTTGAGATATAAAGCTAATAAAATTCTTCAGATCTGCTGGATGTCATCGATACTAAAGTGCAGGATACCCGACTGAAAGAAATTCGCTTGCAGCACGTGCGATTTGTTGACAGCAAAGTAGTCCGCGAGTGACGTCACAGTGAAAATAACCAGTGTTTCAGTGCATCTTCAGTCGTAAAAGCCAACAAAATCTGAATTATTTTAATGTTTTAAAAAAATCAGGACAAAGTAGTACAACAGAAGTATATAATAAAAAGAAAATCACCTGTTTCTTGACGAATACCATAAATATTTCATCTCGTGGGGTGAGAAAATTGGCCTTTTCACTCGTGGCTTCGCCACTTCGCCACTTCGCCACTCGTGAAAATACCAATTTTCTCACCCCACGAGATGAAATATTTATGGTACTCGTCAAGAAACAGGTGATATCCTCTATGTATCTGACACCTGTGTCTAGCTCTGTACCTGGAACACATGAATACAAGAAAGCTTTCTCTTCCATTTATTTCTGTACAGGTAAATTTCTGGATAATATAAAGTATTGACATAACTTAGAATAGAATAATAGCATAAAGGGAAGCAGATGTATACGCTCTCAAGAAAATTATCGCAGCAAAGCGTGAAGCGGTCCTTGCACCATCGAAAACAATCGATAATATTTCACATTTACATCTGGGCATTGCATCCATATGATGTATCACTCGTTCTCACCAACCTCACCAATGTAATGTACAATATAGTTACTTCGCAAAGTCGTGCATGGATTTTTCCAGGGAGCAGACATTTTCAAGCGCAAAATCATTCCAAGGCCATTGCTGGCACAAATAATACACATGCACAAAGAAGACCCATGTGTCCAGGATATTCCATTACGGTTGCTCATATAAAATTAGCAGTGTACCATATAAGTATGTGGCACTTGAGAATCGGACAGGGACATCTGCCATCAATTTCCAAGAAATGATTCCAATGGCATATGTACAATATTACCCTCGCCTAATTCCATCCGTCCAATATTAAGAAGTAAGGAATTTAGTTTGATTAATTGACCCGTGGTTTAGTTGCCATATGTATGTGATATAAACTTCCATAGACAGGTAGAACGCACAACCAATAATGTATCACATAACACCAACATTGGCACGATGGGATCATACTTTGGAAGGTTACATAGTTAACGGTCACGTTGACGAGGCTTTAAAATAACTATCATTTGCATTTTTACTTTATCATTGGATTTCTGGCATCAAAACGAATAGTCTTGTCTTATATATGTGAAAATTCTTTCGATCCTGATCACTCGTCATGTGTTCACAAAGTAAAGAAAAAAAAGATTGATCAAAATAGTCACATTTATACGGACTGTGATGACTTGTTTTAAGGCATTACGGTGTTCTGTTATCTCAACCACGAATTGACTGTAGTCGGATGTTCATGTGGACACTTTCAATGTTGACAAATAACTTACTATTTCTCTATCCAGAGGCTGAATCAATTTTGTTTATCGTAGCATTCCTCAATAATCAGTCAAACATTGTGGTATGTCCCGGACCATAGAAGCGTCATGTGTATGAGATTGGACTCACGAGATTGTGATTTGTATGATTCATTAATAATTCTAAACAAATGCTTTAACTTCACAGTGGAATAACTCCCACATTCAAATTAAAAGAAAGTATTGCGTAATATTAACATGGTGGTTGGACAATAGAGGGAACTAATGCCGGTCTGTACCTTTACCTTATCTGGCCTTTTGCCAAGGCCAATGCAACTAATAATATCGGCATTTGTCTGGTACGATTGTTTGTTTTTCCTGATAGCATTAATTCAAGCCAGCTCCTTATTTTGAGATTAACGAGGACGTCACGTATGGTGATTACCAGTGAATGAACGACGTCGACTGTGTAATGGCTTTGCGCTTTCTGAATTGTTATTTCTATGCCGCAATTAACATGTCTATAAATCCGCCAACACTCATTAAAAAAACATGCATGACCCGACTCAATTCAGGCCGTTTAATCAAATAGCTATTATGTTGTCGTAAACCGAGTTAATTGGACCAATATATGACGGAGAAATTACCCACTCCATTTATCGGTTTCCAAGGTTTAGAACACTGTATGGGTTGATCCATAACTTTCAATTTCATGATACATACACTCTTAGCGTATAGGTTCTATAGAGATGAACCTAGAGACCAGTCCAAAGACAATACCATCGATATTTCCTAACATTCCATGACTAGAAAAGACTTTAATGATGACCTCTTGAAGGCTTCTAAAGGATTCTAATTACAAAGCGCACACATGCTTCAGCTAACCCTCGCCGTCGCTTATTAATCTATAACCTAAGCTAATAACGCGTATGTAGAAGCAGCTAGCGTAGTTAATCCGCTCCATTATGATTCTGGCATACGGTATAATTGCCGGAGATATCCCTCTGTAATTTGGAACATCTGGATACGTTCGAGCAAACGTATGCGTCGGCTGATATTAAGGAAATAAGACCGATGGCAGTATTCGAATATTGGCTTCAATAACTGCAAAATTCCTCATTGCCATTCAGCACAAAAAGGCAATTTGGTCAAAGAAGAAATGTCCAATGTGGAATGAAAACAGGAACTGCGATTTCTTGATGTAGCTAATGGTATATATTTATCCCACGGAAGAAAGTAAGGTATCACAGGCAGTGAAACAGATGAAACATCCCAGAGTGGACTTGATCTCTGATCACATTCAATAACGTCGTCTAAGATCGGCAAATATTTCGTTTGATAAAACAATTCTAAGATATAGTTAACTATCCAGCACTTACCTACTTGCTGAACAGCGACAATGGACGGAATTCCACCAATCATATAGCATAAATCGGACAACGTATGAGAGAGGCCCTTCACAGAGAACCATATAGACAACATTCCCAATGTGTTGCAATCGATTGAGATTGAAACTCATGAACACCAAGGGCTATTAATGGAAACTTCACTGCACAAAAGGATATCAATAGAAACTCAAGTGCGCCCATGGCTATCAATAGAAACTCAAGTGCACAAAAGTATATCAATAGAAACTCAAATGCCCCAATGGCTATCAATAGAAACTCAAGTGCACAAAAGCGCATAAAAGCGATATTTTCACGGAGTGATGATATCAAATATATCATCACTGTGATGATATGGAAAATGACGTCACAGCGCACAAATACATGTCACCGTGGTCACAGTGATGAGGCAATTGACCAAACCTCCGCAAGGTTTGTGCGCCAAAGAAAAACAAGCTAAATATTTGAGAAGATTTGTGTATTATTATGCCTTATGATGACCAGATTTTTACAGGAAATAAAACACAAATAGGCACAAAATGAATAAGAAAAACCGGCAATGGCGATAATGGGACCGACTCGCCACGTACGCGTGCACCTGAACATGCGCGACGTGACTGCAGTTTGGCCAGAGCAGTGCAGAGGCAAAATGTGGCATCTCCACCTGAATCAGTGTGCCTTACTCGTACCTTCACGCTTAATCGTATGAGGAACTTAGGCAAGGTACGAGTACCTCAAACTGCCTTCCTACGAACTCCGTCACCAGATTGAGAAGCTGGACGAGCTCTGGGCAGGTTTTATACAGCGCGGAAAATAAAACACATTCCTCAGTTTAAGGCTCGAAATTGGGGTCATATCATGAAAATGTCGCACCAAAGTTGAAGAGAAAACATGAAAAACAACTTAATTCAACGACAGGGAACTCTTGTCAGTGAGTATTCATTAAGAATCGGCAAAATCACAATGACAACTCCGCAGGCTCTCACCACCGTCGAAGCTCCACACAACAACAACCACGCACGACCGGTAAATCTAAATCTGGCTGTAACTTACCGTAACCATTCGATTTTGCTAAATCAAAATAGTGCTATTTGGGTAGACATGAACGAAATCAAGGGCGAATGCCGATTTTATTTGAAATGAGAATATTCTGTGCACAGACAAACACCGTGTGCAACTAGGGAGGTCAACGAGAAACCAGTGCGCCAGTCCTGCCCGAGTGCAGACAGCGAGACAAGCCAGACCTCTACACAGGATCGACCGTGCTTTTCTGCCGAAGGGGGGGGGGGGGGGGGGGGATTTGGCTGACGGGTCGGCATGAAAATCGTTTATTTGAGATATAAAGCTAATAAAATTCTTGAGATCTGCTGGATGTCATCGATACTAAAGTGCAGGATACCCGACTGAAAGAAATTCGCTTGCAGCACGTGCGATTTGTTGACAGCAAAGTAGTCCGCGAGTGACGTCACAGTGAAAATAACCAGTGTTTCAGTGCATCTTCAGTCGTAAAAGCCAACAAAATCTGAATTATTTTAATGTTTTAAAAAAATCAGGACAAAGTAGTGCAACAGAAGTATATAATAAAAAGAAAATCACCTGTTTCTTGACGAATACCATAAATATTTCATCTCGTGGGGTGAGAAAATTGGCATTTTCTCACCCCACTCGATGAAATATTTATGGTATTCGTCAAGAAACAGGTGATATCCTCTATGTATCTGACACCTGTGTCTAGCTCTGTACCTGGAACACATGAATACAAGAAAGCTTTATCTTCCATTTATTTCTGTACAGGTAAATTTCTGGATAATATAAAGCATTGACATAACTTAGAATAGAATAATAGCATAAAGGGAAGCAGATCTATGTATACGCTCTCAAGAAAATTATCGCAGCAAAGCGTGAAGCGGTCCTTGCACCATCGAAAACAATCGATAATATTTCACATTTACATCTGGGCATTGCATCCATATGATGTATCACTCGATCTCACCAACCTCACCAATGTAATGTACAATATAGTTACTTCGCAAAGTCGTGCATGGATTTTTCCAGGGAGCAGACATTCTCAAGTGCAAAATCATTCCAAGGCCATTGCTGGCACAAATAATACACATGCACAAAGAAGACCCCTGTGTCCAGGATATTCCATTACGGTTGCTCATATAAAATTAGCAGTGTACCATATAAGTATGTGGCACTTGAGAATCGGACAGGGACATCTGCCATCAATTTTCAAGAAATGATTCCAATGGCATATGTAAGTAGTATACAAAGCGTATTTGAATGTCTATTGACCTCAGAAATTTGCATATTAGGGAGGTCACGGGAGGGTGACAAAAGGTCAATGAGTGCATAGTTCCGGCAGAAAGACCAATCAGCCAATCAGAAGCGAGTATTGTGTCACATGGGGTCATGTGTGGTGGTGGGTGGGTGGTGGGTTTAAGATGGCGGCTGTGGTGGTGGATGGGTGGTGGGTTTAAGATGGCGGCTGTGGTGGTGGGTGGGTGGTGGGTTTAAGATGGCGGCTGTGGTGGTGGGTGGGTGGTGGTTTTAAGATGGCGGCTGTGGTGGTGGGTGGGTGGTGGGTTTAAGATGGCGGCTGTGGTGGTGGGTGGGTGGTGGGTTTAAGATGGCGGCTGTGGTGGTGGGTGGGTGGTGGGTTTAAGATGGCGGATGTGGTGGTGGGTGGGTGGTGGGTTTAAGATGGCGGCTGTGGTGGTGGATGGGTGGGTGGTGGGTTTAAGATGGCGGCATAACGGACTGAAATTATTGAACCAGCACAGGGGCTTGCCCGGAGCGAATTGGTGAAATTTTTGAAAAAGTACTGTGACAGAAATTGATGTGACGGAAATAATACTTCTATGAATAGGGCGAAAACTTATCTAAGATAATTTTTCTGTCATAATTAATTCTTGGTCAAGTATCAACTATTCAGATATTACGGAAAGTACTGTTGTTATAAGGTATTGTTTGTTATATATCAGACACGATCAGCTGATATATGTAAACAAACGATCTATATTTAGACCCTCACGTGATCTGCTACGTTGCAGCACGCGCTCTTTGATCTTGGCGTTCCGCCGCCGTACAAGAAGCTCAAATTGAGACGGAGAATTTCGTTACCATTACCAGTAAATTGTAAGTTTATTGCGGAAAGAATTTATATTGCATAAATTCCTGCGGGAAATAGGAAGTACACATATAAGAGAATATTGTCTTGACGTAAAAAGTTTGGACATTTCATATTTACGGAGATATGGATTTTTTATAACTGAGCCGGTTTTTCGTGTAAACCATCGCAGCGAAAAGGGAAACGGCTGTCATCTTCGTTTTGCTATGTCACAAAAAGTGCTCGAATTACTTATTTCTAAATTATTTCATCACGAACCCAACTAAGGTTAGCAAGTATACATATTTTACGATATAGTCAATAACTGTGAGCACATAAAGCCCGGCGCACACAAGAGATATCAGCTGAGCTAACGGCCTCAATTGCCTGTCAGCTCAGCGGCTAGCTCTCTTGTTGTTTCAGCGCACACGGTGAGCAAAAGTTTCAAGAAATTGATTTCAGTTCCCGCATAACGTCTTCTTAAAGTCCATTTTGAAGAGTCGAGCGTATGAATCGAGTGAAAATAACATGCGATTCATTGGCCTGTCCGGTAAAACTGCTGAGCTGTTGGCTTGCGTTCACCGCACACGCTGAGGATTTGGCCTCGCGAGGCGAAATTATCAAACAAGTTTGATATTTTTTCCCCGGCCTCGCGAGGCCAAAAACTCACCAAAAACTGCCCGCACACGAGAGCTAGCCCCTGAGCTGACCGGCAATTGAGGCGGTCAGCTCAGCTGATAGCTCTCGTGTGCGCCGGGCTTAAGACGTTCTGGTTGATGAGATCTGAATTTTTGAAGTTTGGCAATTTTCTGACTTCGAGCTTCGAATACCCGCCGCCATATTTGTTGGAAGCCGGTCGGGTGTTCGTTTGTCATGATGGAAAATCATTAATTAATCATATTTTGAGATATATTTCTCAACACAACCTTGTATTCATTGAAAATATAATTGTTCAGGCTTACATTGCTAACTGGTTTGCTGCCTTTGAGGTAATATTTGTTTCGGCAGTTGTTTCCGCCCATGCGATGAGAAAATATGCCTGAAAAAAAAATGTCTAGTTTTGTGTCCGCTCCACAGACATTTTACACCAAATAGTTCAACACATGGACACCAATATACATATATTGCGACCAGTCTATGATACAGTGCCACCCCAGTGTCGAGCATTTATTGTCCAGTTTGCACCAGCAAAGAAAAATCACGAACGTTCATCGAACGTCATCGGTGGGGACCTTCATGTGGTCTTCCGCGGTATATGAATCACTTACATTTGAATGCATGAATTAGTTTGATATAATTTTGTTGGGTGTGGATGGTTTAAAAGAGTGGAAATATTCCGTACAGGTCTGTTTTATGTAACAAACGCTAAGAAAAATGGCTACCCAAGGTCAATTTCCCCGGCTTCCCCGGATAATCGCACATTTCAAACCACAGCCCCATCTAGACGCTTTGACGCTCAAGGGAGACAACTCAGACTAGGCCAATTTCTCTTATAGGCAAAGGTAATCTCCCTGATTCGCACATTTCTATCTTTTTTGCGTGTTTTGGGTGGTGTTTTTTTTTTTTATGGATTTTACTATGAGCTATGAAATGTTTTTTTAAGTACCGGCTAGGCTTGTAAATAGATGCATATACACCCATAGACATTCATATACTGGGATATTAGCCCAATGTATGTATAAATCCATACGGGGTGGACATGTTGGAGTCTAGGTGGAGCACTAGTGGCCCGATTGGGTAGAGTGAGGTCTTATTTTAAAGCTCTCGAGGAAATAATAAATAAATAAATAAATAAATAATAATAATAAAAATCAAAAAAATCGGCGAGTAGTGGACAAAGGGGAAATTGGGAAGTACTGACCATGCCCCAGAATACTTCATATGCATATCACGGCCTTAAGGCCTATGTAAGATGTAGTCTACTTCACATTTTAGTAGTATAAAAAGCGCAAGTCCTATTGACCTTACCCCTCCAAAGAAATAAAATCGGCTCTATTTTACAGGAGTATATACGCAGGTCACGTGGGTTGTGACGTCACTTCCGGGTTTTCACTAAAAACTACCTCCAAACATAGAAGAGTTCCAATTTTTCCCCTTGTACGTCCGTATGTTCATCCTCCAAACCCAGAAGAGTTCCAATGTTCAACCTCCGGGACTTTTTCACCGGCGCGGCCCCCCCCCAGCGCGAGCGCGCGCGCGAACGCGGGTTCTCCGGCCGCAGCGCGCGCGCGCGCGTCAATGTAGGGAGAGGTTAAATCGACAACATAGAACTTATAGTCATCAACTTAATCTATACGTGTTGGACGAGTCTCTTCACTCACCGTATACACGCACCTCAATGAAATGCCCGCTCCAAACCTAGACCAAAAACACGTACTTGGTCTGTGGGCTGATTTCATTGGCTCTCTATTTTTACTATAGTGCTCTTGCATTCTAACCTTGATGGGTTACATTTTGGCCCCATCCTACACCACTGATTTCAGTTTCACTGAATCTCCACATTGAGCATTGATGCATTATGAATAAAACACACAAGACAGGGTTTTTTTTGGTGAGATCTCATTTTGTTTTTTATTCAGTAACAACAACAACAACGTGAGAACAACCACGTGAAAACTCAAGCCCAGAACAAGGGGCTTGCACATTGAAAGAACTGAAGCCCAGAACAGAGGGCTTTTAAACTTAAACCCAGAACAGCGGGCGTATGTACATTGAAAGAATTCAAGCCCAGAACGGGACTTGTACATTGAAATGATGGGCGGCCCAGTCATAGACGAGTACATCTCGATCCTCGGCCTTGGGGTACTCGTCAAACATCTGTACGATGGTAGATAAGGGTCTTCCCCGGCATCGATGGTCCAGGTAAAACAAGCAATATTGTCCGCACACGCTACTGGTCAGGCTTTGCAGCGTTTGACTGTTCCAACACCACGTCTCTGTGCCTTGATCCATGAAGTCTGTTAAATCGGGATGGAGGGGTGGCAGGCCGTACGGGTCAAAGTATTCGCCCTGCTGTTCTGTCAAGTACACGGCCACCCATGTTCACCGGGTCGCTCCATCGGGTCCGTGTTGAGAACGTAAGCAGCAGGATACACACGGTCTAATGGGAACACATCTCGGGCGAACACCCCTTGAAACATCATACGTGTCTCTGGGTCATTCTCCAGCACGGTGGTTATCTGCTCTGTATCCATGTTAGGTGAAGAAGTCACACAGCACGTTGCGCGCCTTGTCCACTTGAATGATGTTGTCAAACTCGGCGTAGCAGATCACATTGACGGTGCTCCGGAGGGCTCGTTGAAAGTGGATTTCCAACCGTAAATTGCCTTGCTTGGCCAGGGCCAGCTGATGGTCGTTCTCTAAGGTGGGGGTCAGATCGAAACAGAACAACGTGTATCCGTTCCCGTAGGCCTCCCGACTGATGAAATTCCCTTCGTCCTGGTTGATTTGACCGGTGGCTGTAAACAGGCTCTGATAGGCTCGAATGAAATTCGCGCGCCCAAAGTTCGGGGTTAAGGCGGTGGCTGGCACCTGTTGTCCATCCACATGCAGGGCCACAAAATTGATGCCGAAATGTTTAAAGTCAAACGGATTCTCTGGGTAGGCTCCACTGAAACCGGTATTTTCCACACAGGCCAGGATCAATCGCTTGGGTAGTTCCCCCAGGAACAGGTTGTCTTTGTTGGCGCTCATATTTCCAGCAGACACAGAGAACACTTTGGTTTGCACACGTCGGATAGGGTACTGGGCTGGTTTTGTTTCCAAGGCTTTCATGTGTCCCAATTGAACGGCTGGATTCGGTTTCACTTTTCGGACATACAGGACCGCGTCTTCGATGACAATCTTATAGTCAGCTACATGCGCCTCTACGTTAGTGGCCATCAAGGCGAAGGTCGGAGGCGCCCGTATCAGTCGGATTTTGATGGGAACCTTGTTCAAGAGGTATCGGTCTTGCATGAACATGTCTGCGTGCAGTCGACCGATCATATCCACCGAGACGCCGTTCGCGGTCAAAGCCTTCCGTTGGCTATATCCCGTATTGTCGTTCTCTGCGCCCATGTGCTCAGCTTTGTCCTGGTAGAATAAAGCGGCTGTCAGTTGAGATTTTTTAGCCTCTCGCCCATGCGACAACAGCGTCTCGATGTAGGCTCGATAGGTGTACGTGTTGGTCGAGTCACTGATGAGTTTGTCGCTGAGAAATATATCCACCTGTTGAAACATCGAGTGCAGCCAGAGATTCGTCGGGCCCACCGTTGCTTGGTCGACGATTCTGGTGCCATCTCCACTGACGATCTTGGCTTCACATACAAGTAGGTATGGGCTAAATCCACATAGGTCGTATCCGCATTACTGATGGTGAACTCGATGGGTCCTGTTGCGTTGATGCTGGACAGCGGGAGATGCTCCACCCATAATCCTTGTTCGGCACTGGTCTGTGTGGGCGGGACGGTCCACAAATCAAATTCACTGTTGGTGGAGGGGCAGGACGGCGTGGATCAAGGACATGTTTTAAGAAAAGATATCCCGGGTCTTCTTCGATGTGCGTCGTCGCTGGGTCGGTCGTCGACTGGTGCGTGGTCTCGGTGGGGCAGCTCTTTTATTCCCTACGGTGCGTCGTGCTTTGGCCACCAAGACGCCTCCCGCTTCTTTGGCCCGCCGTTTCAATGCTTCTTTGGGTGCCGTACCCCCCAATACATCACCGGCCACTTCCAGTCCACTGCGTACCGCTTGTTTGCCGATTGCTTTCACCCCACGCGTCACCAAGGGCAGGAACGTTTTGACGATGCTCCCGAGTATGTTCCCCAGACCATGTCCACGTTGCATGCGTGCACCACTAAACACCGGAAAGCCACCCCCGGCCTGTTGGGCATAATAGTCCATATAGCTGCGTGCATCGCACTCGTAAGGGACCTTCATTATACAAAATGGGGAGCACGTGCTTGTCGAAAATGAAGTGTCAGCACCACTTTTCCTCGTTCGAATGCCACCGGTCGTCCCGTGTCATCTCTTATATCCACCGTGATCGCGTTGATGTCAGTTTGTCGTACGGGCAGGTAGAGCATGTGGGTGAAACTGTGGGTGACTTGATCGCCATACTTATTTTTAATGGGCACCACCCGTAACAGAGGTGTGTTGATATCGCCCACGATGTGGTTGTCCGTACATACCCGACTTCATATCCATCGGCATCTCGCCATGGTGTTCGGTGGGACCAGCGAACGTCTGTAGATCGAAACCCAGCATTTGCTGTAGCATAGGACTCAGTACGACACTCGCGTTGGCGGTGACGATAAGCTCTGCCTTGTCGTTGTGTGCGTTGTAATCGAAGTTCACGTGATTCTTGAAGGGATAGGCTTTGATGGGTCTTGAAGTATTTGTGACCTCCCGTAGAGCCTTATAATGCAACAGTCTTGACAGCCCACCCATGAACTCCTTGGGAGTATCGTATTGGTCTTCAGGGAGAGTGAGTCGGGTGTCTTTTCCTTCGTAGGTCACCTCGTGCCACACTTCATTGGCTCGCACGTTGTACCACGAGTAAGGGTACTGAATATCCACCAGTCCACATTCCCACCGGCCAGGTAAATGCAACGGTTGTGGTAATTGAGTCACATACTTGGCCACGGTGTTGTCAGGAAACACATCCAGCGAAAACATGGCGACTGAGCTGTCCTGCTGCTGCTGTTGGTTTTAATAGGTGTTCCAGACCTTGGGTGGTTGTGTCCGGCGTCGTGTTCGTCGCGTTGACTTGCTACGTGTCACGGCTCTGGAAATGTGCGGTGTCCTGATCAAGGGTGGTTTTTTAAAGGTCTGAAAAGAAGGTGCCCGTTGTGGTGGTGGAGTTTTGGGGGGTGACTCCGGTTCCCAGTCGGCTTCCCAAGAAGGTAGTGGGCCACTCGGCGATTGCTGGGTTTGCTGCATAAAGGCCCAGCGGTGGGGGTTCCCCACCAATTCCTGTGGCACATGCATGTCTTTCAAGCCTTGAGCAAAGACCTCCCATCCTCGAGGATCCGTGTGCGATCTGCGTTTACGCATCAGGTCATTCAATAAATCCGTCATGTGGGTGCCGGGCACCACCTGATTCTGTACCAGGAGTTCGCCTTTATCATTCCAAGTCATATTAGGATTCTGTTTCATCCGTTGTAATACCAGGCCAGCTTGTTTCTTGAACGAGGCAGGTACACTCTTCAGCACTTCGTCTTCCACCCACTGTGGGGCTGTGGGCGGTACCCCTGGTAATGGCGCCTGTTGGAGGGGTGCTGAGGTCGGCGGTGTGTCACGTGGTGGTGGTGGTGGTGGTGGTGGGGTAGAGAGGGTTTTGTATTGGTCCATGAACGTCATGTACCACTGAAGCGTCTCATTGTACCGTTGTACTTTCTCACTGTCGTTTAACCCCGGTCTCTGTAAGATCTGTTGCATCTCTCCATCGAGGGTGTTTATGGTCTTCACCGTAGGTGGCACAGGGTAGGGCGATTGGAGGTTTTGAAGGAATCGTGGTTCGACGAGGACCATTTTTTTCGTGTGGTTCATTGTCGGCCGAAGAGTCCACCCAATACTGGACCCAACACGGAAGCGGCCAACGGTGCTAAGATGGCCCCGAGAAAGCCGCCTTTCTGTAACACCTTTTCTTTTGTGTTTGTGGGACCCGCTTATGGACTAGGGTTCGGAGACCTGTCTTATGCTTGGCCAACTTGGTCTTCTGAGCCGGAGTCAGTGGTACGTTGCCTTTTAACAGGTTGTACTCGATCTCGCACAGACAGCGTATAAGGTCAGGGTCCGCACCGCGTACAATGGTTCGGACTAACTCGGGTGGGGCCGTCTTCAATACACGGAGCGTGGGAGCGTGCTTCCGTACTCGCGCAGACATCCTGTACAACTAATGCCAGAACCCACAACTCTACCCTTTTTATCCACCTCAGAGACAAAAAATCAACCCTGCTGTGGTATTCATTCTTTTTATTATTCCCCATCATCAAACACACAGACCCCAGCTGGGGGAGCCACTGTGGGTGTGTTTACATTATTTTTGCATGTACACGTGGTGGGCCCCTCCGGGAAAGATGCCGGTCCGTAGTCGAAGGTGGTCGGGGGTGGCTTGCTTGAGGTCGAAGAGCATATACCCGTGCTGAGGGGTTGTGGCATCTTTAAAGGCTTCCAACGCAAACGGTGTGCGGCCGGGATATATCTGTCTCGCCAGGTGCAGCAGTTGAGTGGTATCTCTCTGGTTTTTGAAGACCA